>JAYESA010000019.1:30452358-30499858 GCA_036927795.1 Iris macrosiphon
AAGCCCCTTATCTCTTTTTTTAGACTAGTTCCAAAAGGCTTGAGATAAACGCATTATAAAGAACACTTCAAATTTTAACTTTAAAAATTATAAGTTTGTCACTTCTAAAACTTGTTTGGAACTGTCCATACCAACCTATATAAGTTAAAACAATTTTCTTCTTTTTTTTCACCTTCAAAATGAAGAATCCATCATCGTCTCCAAGTCCTAAAATCTAAACATAACTTTGGAATTGGATTGTTGTGGTCCCAAGTGGAAGAAAATTCTGATTTGGTAATTCTCCAACGAATATTCTTTGTTAAATTCGGTATGTCTTCGATAACATACGATGAATAAGTTTTTCAAGCATTCGATTGTCACAAAATTATTGAGTTTTATTCGACTATTGTAGGAGCCATGCACGAAATTATCTTCTATGAAAAAGTCGGATCATGCAATCCATTAAATGTGCACTCCGCTCCTTCCGAAGAACATGTCGGTTGTTCCGAAACACCTACGGTACGCAAAATGACAACCATATTTTGACAGTCAACAGTCATCGTGTAAGGACTGTATAAATTACGACAGTCCTATATAAATATAAAACTATCATAATTTCGACAGTCCTATATACTATATGGACTGTCAAAATACTGACAGTCCTGAAGATAAATGCTGAACAACATATTTTCTTCAAGACTGTAAAAATTTTGACAGTCTAATCAATACATTAGTCAGTACAAATTATGACAGTCCTAATTTGGACTGCCAATTATTTGCAAGTTATTAATTTTTAGATTATTTTATATTGGTTATAGGACCTACCTTGTACAGATGCTGTGGTACATCCTGTTATTGGGGTTGATGTGAAGAATGTATTCTCAACGGATATACGTTGAGCATCCCATGAAGAAGCATTAGATTGGTGCAGAGAAGTTGGAAGACGACATAACATAGTCATTGCAAGATCGATCAGATCTCGGACGGGCCAAAAATATTTAGAGCTGAGTTGTGAAAGAGGAGGTGTGTTCAGGCACAATCGGAAAAAAAAATTGTCATTGAAATGGAATATAATATTTTTTACTTTTGTATCATGATAGTGCAATAGATAGTGACTATCAAAGAAATGAAATGAAATGAAATAGAATAGAATATTTTGTACTTTTGCTTGTATGTTGTGCAATGAGTCATGTATGTTGAGATTTGGTATCTTTTTCAACTTATATATATATATATATATATATATATATATATATATATATATATATATATATATATATTGACAGTCTTATCTTTTTTAGAAAAAATTAGGACTGTCAAGATTTTGACAGTCCCAATAGCTATTAGGACTGTCAAAATCTTGACAGTCCTAGTTTTAATTCCCTATCATTCATCTTATATATAGAAGTTACAAAACATAACCACTAAAAACTAAGACTGTCAAGTTTTGACAGTCCCAATAGATATTAGGTCTGTCAAAATCTTGACAGTCCTAGTTTTAATTTCCTGTCTTTCCACATATATATATATAATTGCCATAACATACCAACTAAAAACTAGGACTGTCAAGATTTTGACAGTCCCAGTAGACAGTCCTAGTTTTAATTTATTGTCCTTCAATATATATAAAAGTTACAAAATATAACCACTAAAAACTAAGACTGTCAAAATTTTGACAGTCCCAATAGATATTAGGTCTGTCAAAAGCTTGGCAGTCCTAGTTTTAATTCCGTCTTTCCACACACACACACACACACACACACACACACATATATATATATATATATATATATATATAAAAGTGTCAGAACATACCAACTAAAAACTTGTCATATATATAAAAGTTACAAAACATAACCACTAAAACCTAAGATTGTCAAGATTTTGACAGTCCCAATAGATATTAGGTATGTCAAAAGCTTGACAGTCCTAGTTTTAATTTTCTGTCTTTCCACACACACACACACACACACACACACACACACACACACACACACATATATATATATATATATATATATATATATATATATATATGCCAGAACATACCAACTAAAAACTAGGACTGTCAAGATTTTGACAGTCCCAATAGCTATTAGGACTGTCATAAACTTGACAGTCCCAGTTTTAATTCTCTGTCCTTCTACATATATAAACATACCAACTAAAAAAATAGGACTATCAAAATCTTAACAATCCTAATAGATAGTTGGTATGTTTTGTAACTTTTATATATATGTTGAAGGACAGAAAATTAAAATTAGGACTGTCAAGATTTTGACAGTCCTATTTTTTTTTAAAAAAATTCTCTCTGTAATTTTTAAGGAAATAATTTTTTTCTTAAGATGCCCCAAAGAATATAAGATGCCTCAAAGATCCGATGCTCAAAATATAAGATGCTCAAAATATAAGCTGCTCAAAATGTAGCAAAATATTCGAAACACAAAGTTACATCCAACTTCAAAGTTTAACATATCAAGATTACAACCCAAAATACTCCAAACACAAAATGTAGCAAAATACTCGACAACACCCACATCAATTAAAATATGGCATAAACTTTATGACGTCTCTTTGTACGCTACTCCCTATTATCCAAGAAAGAAAAATCTTCAGTGTTGTCGATGTGTTGTAGCTCCTCATTAATTTTCATATAATTATGACCCTGTCAACTGACGAGAATTCTTTCCAACTTCTTCGCTTTTCTAGCCTATTGATGGCAATACATAAAATTTGTTAGGTTATAAACATTTACAAATCTTCAAACTAAAAAAAATTTCCCTCACCATCTCGACCAATGCAGTATACAAGACAGATTTGGCGGTGAGATCTAATGGTACACGCACAATATCGCCTCCGCGTTTTAATAACGTAGGTAGTCCGACACCAGCGTAGTAGGCGATGTAGTCGTCGCTACAGTCCATCATATTAACTGTCGCTTGCCGTTCAGATTCTCTAATAACGTGACGTTGCCACTCAGTGAAGAAGTCCGAGACCCAGTTGAACGTCGCAGGAATATAGTTTAGGGATTTTGTACCTTTCGGAGCACTTATTATTTTTAATGTGCACTTCGGTACTGTTTGTGCATAGCCAAACTGACGGAGCACTCTGTCAGGCATATAAGGCTCCTCAATTTTATGACAACTTATCAGACAGTGATATAAAGCGACTGGTTGCAATGGACGACTACTCTGTTGTAAATCACTATATGGATTTTAAACTATCTGCAACGCATAAAATTAAGCATAACGTAATTTAGTAAATTATTACCAAATAAAAAAAGGTCTCAATTCACCTCTTCTATCGTCATATCTTCAAGTACATTCCGTAGGGCGACCAATGTGTGCGAACGTTTGGCATCTTCCTTAGTTGGCTTCCATCTGCATATTCTAGGAAGGTTTTCATCATACCCTCGGTTAAGTTTAGCCCACTTCATGGTTGAAAAGTGCTCGTATATCCATGCATGCATGTACATTACAATAGTCAAAAAATTTACAACAAAATTTTATATTATGTATACAAGTTGACAAAGATATATCTTTACATGGAGTAGAGTCTGGCATCCGGATATTGTTTTAGAACCGACGCGGGATGCCGCACCAAGCTCGCGGTAAAGGTATGCTAGTATATCGCTTCTCCAAGATATTTCTCCCACCGTGTCTATGTCGTCAAAATTCAAGAGATATTTAGCATATATCAACGTTCCAGACTTATCCGGAATGTCGACAGCCCCTAAGATGAACTACATATATCCATGGGCCACCTTATCGCTATTATCCACTTTGGGGTCCGGATCATCGAATGTCTCTACCAAATATTTTAAAGGAAGTCCGTACGACTTCTTGTAGTCTTGAAGGGTTGTAAAACTCGTCGCATCAACTCCGAGACAGCTTGATATATAATCCATGATATGATCATAAAAGTTAATGCTCGATTCGTCAAAAGTGTGATTCATCGTGACTCGACCATCAACCCTAAGTCCCAATATATTATTGACCTCATCCAGGGTAATCATCAACTCCCCTTTTGGGAGATAGAAAATATTGGTTTCTGGATGTCCTCGTTCTACAAATGCTGATATGAGTGCATTGTCCACCGTTGTATATGAGTAGTTACCCAAATTTTGTAAACCGTTGGAATTCATTTTAGCCTTAATGTCGTCTCCGAAAAATTCAAACCCCCATGTATTGCACTTTTTGCCATGGTTGATCACCGTTAACATTCGAGAACTCTCATGAAAAGTAAATAATTGGATGAACTTAGAACTATATATAAAATATAGTTATCTATAAGTAATTGAAATTATCATAACGTAATGTACTTACCGAATTGTTCCATATTTGGTATGCAATATGGTTCTCGATCGACGACAACATAGAGTAACCGTTTGGACGAGTCTCGACTGGACTATCTGGCTGCTGAAAAGGTCCTGAACCATCAGTTGGCCAATTTTTGAGGATTGGTGGACGTATCTCGACTGGACTATCTGTCTGCTGAGAATGTCCTGAACCATCAGTTGGCCAATTTTGTACGGTTGATATGTCTTTATCGGAGGAGGAAGAAGAACCAGAAGTACTAGGAGCACGTCTCTTCGAACGAGTTACATTCTTCTTCAGTCGACGTTTTCTAACTTTAGGGGGTACCTTGGGGCCGACGATAGTGAGGGCTGTCTCAACATCACGCTCAACATTGCGTTCCTTACATATCGACGCAGTGGGGCATCTTCTTATGATACCTTCATCCTCAAGGCCCTTTTAGGGCTCGTGGCTATAAGACAAAGAAATATATATTTTAACAGTCCAAAAGTAATTGAACAATCAGGACTGTAAAAATTTTAACAGTCCTATATATATAGGACTGTTAAAATTTCTACAGTCATCTATACATAAAGGACTGCAGATATTTTAACAGTCCATAATGTATATAGGACTGTAGAGATGTCTACAGCCCGACATATTTCTGTCCCGAACGTTCGAGGATATTCAAACTTGCATACCCTAAAAAAGGGTTCGAGACTCCAAAAATACGTCGAAACTACATCCAAAATCTATTTTAGTTTATTTCAATATAATTTTAAGCCTCAAACGAAGATTTGAAAGAATTTTTTTAGAATTTTTTCGAAATACAATAAAAAATAATAAAAAATTAGAGAAGGAGAAGGAGGAAGAAGAATTGTACCTTATTTTTTTGAGAGTTTGGGAGCCATCGATTAATGGTTGGAATTTGAGGAGATGGAGATTGCAAAATTTTAGGTCTTCAAATGGAAAAAGTGGAGGATGAGGACTCCGGCCAAGCGTCGGTGGTGGTGGAGGTTTGGAGGGTTTGGGGGTGAGGTTGGGTTAGTATGAGTAACATTTAGGCTAGTATGAGTAAAATTTATTCATTAATGGGCTAGCCCCAAGTATTTTTTGTAGTGCTTTTATCACAAACCTTCCAAAAATCTTGTCACTTGTTTATAAGCCCATCTACGACGTGTCTTCAAAATACCAATTAAATGATATTTCCTCTCCAACTCAGGATGTAGGATGCTTTAGCAAAAAAAAAAAAAAAAAACTCAGGATGTAGGATGTGTATTCGGTCGAATCGAGTTCGATTTTGACCGAATTTGACTAGATATGGACCGGACCGGACTGAGCAATTCTAAATCCAAACCTATCCGGTCCAAAACTCAAATATTTTTGGGATGGACTTTATCGGGCTAGGCCCGATCGGTTCATGTTTGACACGTTTAAGAAAAACAAAATTGGACTTTAACCTTTAGTAAATGGGTCCAATAGTTTTTTGGCTTTAAAAAATAACTATAAATAAAACTTGGGCTTCTAAAAAGTTATTTAAATAAAGAAACTTTATTTATTTTAGAAATTTAACGCGACGTGTCTTTTTTTTTGGAAAGTTGAAAAAGTGAGTAGATTTTATCTTTATTTGATCTTCAAGTCTTCTATTTTCATGTCCATCTTTTTTTCTAATCTTTGTTGTCGTTCATTGTTCAGCTCTAGTAGGGTCGTCCGTAGTAAAAGGTTGAAAGTCCAATTCATTAATGTTGGCATATTCATCTCTTAAGTGTTGAGACCATTTTTTTCGTACGAATCCAATCTTGAACGCAAACACAAACTTCCAAAAATACTTAGCATTTTTGAACATGTACTAAAATAAAATTTTGATGCTACCATAGACACCGGAGCCATTAGAAGATAACGTGCCAAATAAGAAAGTATATGATAAAAAAATTGTGTCTTTTTTACCACCATAAAATTGAAAATTATGATCCAGAATTATTGTCATATTTATCATAGGAGTTTAAACACATGAACAATTCTAGATTTAGGAGGAAAGAATGTTTTTGTTTCTTCATTTGTAGTATACTTTTAGCATGAGATAACTTACAAATTAAACCAGAGCTACTACTATTACCTTGAGCGGATGTACCGGATCGATTCGTTACGACTTTTTTTTACATATAAACTAATTAGAATATCTAAACATTATTTAATTTTAAATTGTAAGTTACTTACATCAAATTTCATAGTATCATAAAAATCATATAACGATATAATGCACCATCTAATTTGATTTTATGATCTATAACAGCAGCCAAACGGCATAAAAGTGGTATTTCATACCAATGTTTTAGATTTTTTATTTTTATTTAAGAAACGACATAATCAAAACTAGGAGAATTTCTATATTTTCAAATAAATGAGAAATATTAATGATTTATGTTTACACTAAAAGATAAGTTGGATAATAAACTAGGATAAAATATATGTAACATTGTAAAACAATTTTAAAAATTTATAGATTGAAGTAGCAACTAACCAATCCTTCCCAATTATTTGGTAATCAACACTTGGATTTAAATTAATATAGCATGTAATAACATCTCTATATTTAATAGAAGATTTTAACATCAAATAGTTAGAATTACATTTATGTAATACACCATTATAATTCTCTTAAATGTCAAACCATATTATGCATATAACATTTTAAACGTTTATTGCATATTTGGGGAAGTGTTTATTAGACATATTCTGATATTTTCTAAATTCACTTAAAAAAATTGAAGGCATTCTTGTACAATTAAATTAACAATATGACGAACACATCTTATATGGAAAAAAATATCTTCTTTCTAATACAAGAAAATTTAATATTTTAAATATGGATACAAAAATTATTATTACTAGCATTATCAAAAGAAAAAAAATATTGTGAATATCATACTCAAAAAACGTGTAATATGGCTCCGTCGATTACAATGATCTAGTACACTAAAATTTCAACTGGCTTAGACAAAGAATTCATTTTTATAAATCTCATTTTGCATTTAAGTAATGTGTCATGATACAAACAAAAGGATAATTTTGTTTATTAATCCACAAACCAGAACTTAAAAGAAATTACTAATATTTTCAAAACTTCAAAACTATTTTTTTCTTTTTCAAAATTTTTAACCTCTTCCACTCTAGTAATAGATCTAGAAACTTTAGTAAAATAAGAATTTAGTGTAATACTTACATATTCGTAAAATGATTCACTTTCACCAAATGTAATAGGTTGTTCATCACAAATAATATATTTCGGTAAGTTATTTTGTTCAGGTTTAAGGCTAAGGTCACGAACTAACAGGCACGTGCTAAAGCAATACTAGGAATAGATAACTATGAAAAACTTACGCTCATTTGCTACTCCACGAGTCTGCGCGTCCTCCATGGTCATCGCAAAAGCTTGTCCGCGTCCTTGTGGTGGATTCCTCTGATGCTGCTGGGCCTGCTGGAAGAGTGCTGCTTGTGGTGCCAAGGGTGGCCTCGGCTGATACCCTCCTGGGGCTAGTGGTATGACTTCTCTAACTCCCGTCTGTGGTACTCCCATTGCTGGATAAACAGGCCTTGGTGCTGATAAAGCTTGTCTGTTTAACATTAGTGCTCCTTCTCGATGCTCAGGACAATCCTTGGCTAAGTGTTGATTGGATCCGCAAATCAAGCATAATCCCAACTTGCGTCTGCATTCCCTCTCAATATGGCCTACCTTGCCACAGTATTGACATATAGGTAGTATCTGCGGAGATGCTCTGGGTGGTTGGTGAATGTGAGGTCTCTTTGCAGCTTCTTCCTGTGGTGCTCTGGCTGGTACTGATGTGGAAGGCCGCTTCAGGCTGGTCTTTCTCCTGGTGACGCGCTCCATGCGTCGTACTGCAGCAAGGACGTCTGAGTAAGAAGTAGGTACAACGGATCCGATCAGTCTCTGTAGCTCGAAGTTTAGTTCGTCGAAGAACTTCTCAGCCTTCTCTTCTTCTGTCGGGATCAAGGTAGGGGCGAAGTGACTCTGTCACCACCCCATTTCCAGAGCCGGGTATTTTTATTTTTTATTTTTAATTTGTTTAATTGTGCATTATTTTTAATTAATTGTATTTATAATTAATTAATGATTGTATTATATTTTTATTGATTGTTTTAGGATTTTGGCTAGCCTGGACCCATGTCAGACCCTAGTGGACCCATGTCCGACCCAGCCCACACCCTTGTGAGAATTATTTTGGGGCTTAGAAATATTTATTTTATTTTTAGGAGGTTAGTGGGAGAGATTTGGAACTAGTTTGAGTGATTTTGGAACCCCGAAACCCAAAACCTTAGTTATGAGGGCATTTTGGTCATTGGAGAATTAGGGAACCCTTATATTTGCTTGTGGCCGGTTCCCATTGTCCCAGACCCGTGCATTTCCAGCAAGCACAGCAGCTCCCTTTCCCCCCACTCTTTTTCTTCACTTCTTCTTCTTCTCCACTCATTTTTCTTCTTCCTTTCTCCTTCCTACTTCAAGTAAGTTCACTTTTCTTCCTTCTTTCTTCCATTCCTTCTTCTTTATGTAACCCTAACCCTAGATCTTTCCCCAACCTAGGTGGATAGAGCCTAGATTTGGTGTTGGAGCTTGGATTTGAGGCTTGGAGCTTATAGGAGGTGAATTTGGAGAGATTTGGAGACTTTGGCTTGGGATTCCAACTCCCAAGAGGTAAAACCCTAAATTTCCCCTTGCTAATTACTTTTATATAGTGTAATTAATATTTTAGAACCTTCCTAGACCCTTAGGCTACCCATGGGAGAAAGTTGGAACTAGTTTGGTTGGGTTTAGAGACTTTAACATTAGGTTTTGTGTCAATTTCGGGTGGAATCCGAATTTGGCCCAATTTTGGGTGATGCCCTAGGTTAGATGGACCTAGGTAGACGTTGTCGGGTGTCTTGAGGGTGAGTGCGTGTCTCCGTTCGGACACGGAAAGCCGTGTCGCAGAGAAACGGGCGTTTCGGGCGAAATTGGGGCTTTTCGTCGTCGCCGATTCTAAGTGCGTGTGCGTTTCCGCCACGGGCCTAGAATCGACTTGGGAGTGCATTTTCTAGGATCTAGACATCGTGTAGAACACGTGGGTAAATTTTGGGCCAATTCCGAGTTCGTTTGGTGTGCGTTTCAGGAGGTTTTCCGAACCGCGTACCACGTGTTCGTCGAAATGACCGAACGGCCATTTCGACTTGGTTTCCTCGTTTCGGGCTTGTGCGCGCGTTGGGTTAGTATCGGGGAGTGTGTGCTAGAGTTTTCGAGCTATATTTTATATATTTTAGGGCGTTGGTGAGTGTCGGGATCGTTGGGCGTGCGTAGGTGGGGCGTTGTGAGTGTTGTGTTTGTGTATATATATATATATATATTTATATATTTGTATGTGTGTTTATGTATATATATTTATATATATGTGTGTGGTTATGTGTTTGTGAGTGTGTTAGTGAGTGCTAGTGTATGTGTGTAGGTGAGTGCTTGTGTGAGTGTGTGCTAGTGCGTAGGTGAGTGTGTGTGAGTGTGAGTGTGAGTGAGTGCCTATATATATATATATATATGAGTTTGAGTGAGTGTGTATATATGTATATATATTTATATATATGTAGGAGGGTTTGTGTGTGAGGTTGTGTGTTTGTGAGAGTGTGTGAGGGTGTGTGAGGTTGAGTGTGTGTGAGTGAGGATAGATATATATATATATAGATATATATATGTATATATATGTGTGTATATATATATAGATGTGTGTTTATATATGTATAGATATATGTGTGTGTGCTTATGTGTGTGTGTTGATAGTGTTGTGAGTGTGTGTATGTATTAGTGCGTGTGTGTGCTAGTGTGTGTGTTAGAGTGTGTAGAGAGGTATATATATATATATAGATATCTAGTTATATATATATAGATGTATATATATGTATATATATGTATATATATATAGGAGTGTGGGTGTGTGTGTTTGCGAGATGGAGGGGGGGGCAAAGCGCAGCCGCAGCGAGCAGCAGCTGCTGCTGCACTGCAGCAACAGCACAGCAGCAGCAGAAGGAGCAGCAGTGGCAGCAATATGCACAGCAACAGCAGCAGCAAAGGCATAGCAGCAGCAGCAGCGTCTTAGGCGAGCAGCAGCAGCATTCGCAGTAGCTAGTGAGGGCGAGAAAGAGTGATATATATATAGATATATATATCTACAGTTAGCTATATATATAGATTGTTAGATAGATTATAGATAGATAGATAACTAGGTAGATAGATATAATAGCTAGATAAATAGATATATGAATAGATATATAAGTTAGATAGATAGATAGAGATATAGATATCTAGATAGGTATTAGATATATATCTCTATCTATATGTATATATATGAATACATATAGTTAGATAGGTAGCTAGATAGATATTAAATAGGTAGATAGGTATCTAGGTAAATAGGTACTATATAGATACTAGATAGTTAGATAGATAGTTAGATACATAGATAGATAATAGATGGATAATTATATAGATAGATAGGTAATTGATAGGTAGATAGTTAGGTTTCTAGATACTAGATAGGTAGATAGCTAGATACTTAGATATATCTATCTAAGATATAGATATCTATATACCTATAGTTATATATATATATATTTATGAGTAAGGTAAGGTAAGGTATTGGGTATTTGGGTATATTTGTGTGGATATCTATATATATAGGTAGATACCTACTTAGATATATATAAATATGGTAGATATCTATATTACCTAGCCTAGATTAATATCTAGGTATGTAATTAGTAGCTAGATAGCTAGTTAGAGGGGTTTTAGAGCGAAACCTCAATACCTTGAGCTACCGAGGTATTTCAATACCTTAAGATAACCAAGGTATTGGGTTTCGAGCGGAGTTTTTGAGCAATAGCCTAGGAATAGTATTGGAGTGATTTTTATATGTATATGTGTATATATTTATGCGTGCTAGCATAGGTTTTAGCGGGTTTAGACGGGGTGCGTAGCCTAGGTTGAGGTATCGGATACCGAGGGTATCCCGGTATCTCAAGGAGGCGAGTTTGAGAGTTTTCTAGCTTAATGACCTCGGTTTGACCTAGAATTTCAGGAGCACCCTAGTTTGACCCAGACTTGACCGTAGTTGACTCGGTTGACCGCCAAAGTCAACTTTTGACCTAGTTTTGACCTAGAGTTGACTTTTTGGACCCAGAGTTGACTTTTTGACCCAGATTTTATCGGTTTGACCCGTTTGACCTAGAACGACCCTAGAAGCCTATTTTTAATTATTTTATATCTGTTTAACTCATTAGAACCCTGTTTAACCTTGCTTTTCGTATTAGGTTCTTGCGACACCGGTTCGGATCGCCAGTTGCTCAAGACGTCAGGCGAGTACATTCTCTGATAGTTTTCATTATTTGATGATTATTATGATTCAGCTTCTAGTATAGTATCATCTGATTATTCTGGCACAACACGGGACACTGACTGATATTTCTGGATTCATTTACTTGCGACACGTACATTTCATATTTCTGGCCTCTATTCTGGAATCACTACTGGCATCACCTACAGGCATCATTCATGTACAGGCTGGACTCATCTTGATTTGCGTGTCGGGTCTTGGATCCACTTGTATTAGTCGGGGCGGGGAAATACTCGAGTAGACATGTAAACATTCTTATCTGGCATCATCAGGAATCACTCCCTCTGGTCTAATCTGGAATGATAGCAGCCGCACACCCAGTGCGCGGTGAGCCGTACTTACCCCTAGCCGTTTACATGTCGAAACAAGTATTTCAAAGACACCGAGTTCATTCTTTATAGTCTGGACTCTCATGCATTTCTTGACTTGTCTCACTTACATGTTTCTGGACTTGACTCACTACATATTTTTCATGCTGGACTCACTACACGTTCATGTGCACGGACTTGATCTTAGCTTAGATTCTTGTATCTTACAGTTACTACTATCTTGTTTCTGATATTCCTGCATCTTTACCTTTATGCACCAGTGATACATGTTTATTTCCTGTTTCATACTTACTTCTTTCTTCTTGCTACTTGCTATAACTGTTTTATAGTTTTTATCATTTAAATGGAACTGCTGTTAGAGATGTACTTGCTCCAGTCCTGACTGGACATATTTTTTCCAGAGTATCCGGAGGATTGGTGTCCGACGTTTTATGGACCTGAGCCTGTCGATGGTGCAGACAGGGACCCTCTAGTTTAGAGGTGATTTCCGGGTTGGTAGCCGGGATCACTAGGATCTTGTTGTTGTTTTTATTAGTTTTTAGTACCGGATTTGTCTCTGGTTTTGGATTGAGACCTTGTTTGTATATTATTTTGGATGATGTATTATTGTATTATTATTTGATGTGTGGTTGTTGTAGTAGTTGTTGTTGGTTAGACTTTATAGTTGTTAGATCTCTGTGTTATCTTATCGTGCTTAGATTCGTGATTGAGTATATTGTGATTATCATTTGATATTTGCTCCTCCGTTTGGAGTTGAGATCTTGGCAGATTTATATATACTTGTTTGTGTGGTTGCCCTCCTTTTGGAGAGGTCATGGCCGATTTTTGTGTGAGATTATTATCTAGATAGTTGACCTAGACAGCGTTCTACCGCCGATGCTGCGGCGTAGGCTGGACGTACCCACGACTCATGCCCGATTTTCCGGGTACGGGTCATGACAGACTCAGACGAATGAACTCCACATTGTACTCTTCCACTGTCATATTATCTTGAGTGAGGTGATTAAACTTGTCCCGAAGTTCTGATCTAGCGATAGCTGGAATGTATATCTCCTGAAAGAGTCTAGAGAATTCTTCCAAAGTGACTCGGTCTGGTCCGAGCCATGTCTCCTCAGATAGCCACCAGTGATGTGCATTTTCCGTCAGTTGCATTCTGACGGCAGTCATCCAACGTTCACGTGGAATCTCAGCTGCTTCTAATTGATGTTGAGTGTTGGTGAGCCACTCATGAACTTCAGTGGGATCCTCCTTTCCTGAAAAGGTACGGGGCTTCAGCTGGCAAAAATTGGTGATAGAGCCCGTCGTTGGCCGTCGTGCTGGTCGATTTACCTGCTCCAGTGCAATTGCTAGGCTGTAACGCAGAGCCTCGTGTTGAATATGTTGTTGAGCTTTGATCATTGCGTAGATTATTTATAATATTTGTTGCCCGTCTATAGCCTGCCCTTGTAGGAATACGGGCATTGGTGGAGAAAATTGCAGCGGAGGTAGGATATCATCTTGCTGGATTCTCGAGGCATGCTGATTTGCTTGACATCGTTGTTGAGGTGATTGACCTTCACCTACTGGTGTCTCTTCATCTTCGTTGGTTACCACAACACCTTATGGTGATCCTACAGGAGTCTCGTCGTTTGCTTGTTGATCCATTACTCTGTATCCAAAATAAACTATAAGAGACGCACAGAGGAATCAAGGCAGGATGCAAGTCAATAAATTCGAATCCGATATAGTGATCAAGAACGATTCAAGCAAGTGGATGAGATCCTATAACTTATCCTATCCTTGTCGCAGGTTTGCTCGGTCCCTAAGTTGAAACCGAACAATTTAGTCGTTGACCTGTATTAGCCACCACAAAAACTATGTCACGCCCCAGTCCCAAAATATCGAGGGACTAGACACGTGACAATGGCCAACATCACACACCGATGGGCAAATCCAATTTAATGGACCTATCAGGATGTACTTAAGCTATAAAACAACAATAAGATCTAATATACTAATCTCATCCACAGAAATGAATACAACAATATCAGAGTATAAAGCAATATCAAATCTCAATAAAACATAACTCGGAGAATAACCCGATAATGAGTCTGATACAATAATCAAGGTACAAGAATAAAGATAACAACAACAAATACTGAGTATGGCTAAAGCATATACTCAGGAGAAATCCTCGGCGATCACCTTATTCTCGGGGATCGGCTCAGTTCCAGTGCCTGCTCCTGCTCCTGTTCCATATACCTCTGGATAGAACTCCTCTGCTATATCTGGGGACATAATCCGGATCCAGGTTCTCAGGGGACATAACAAGGTACAAAATAACTCATGCCAAAAATAAATGTAGTACAAAATAAATGAATCAATAGGGTAAACTAAGTAACCAGCTATATAAAATGCAAGTGAGAGCATCAATAGACTTAGGTTGAGACTACAACAAGCTCTGTGTCTGGGAGCCTGTAGCAGAGATACTATATAATTTACTATGTAATTTACTATATAGTGGGCCTATGGCACCATAATAAATAAATATATATATAATCAGCCAGTAGCCTGTGTGTCTCTCCCCACCCAATATAATCATACGTCTCATGTCCATGTCACGCAAGATCATATCTAATGCAGCAAGTCATAATGATAGCTAAGCACATGCAATATCTATGTCATGAATCATGTAACCTATATAGAATCACCATGAATATCTCATAAAGATTCTGTCTCATAAATAGTGTCAGGTGTCCTGGGTTATGACGTACTTGATGATGCAAGCACGAGAATAAATAGGTCTCGATATCCATGTCTAGGTGATGTTACACAACTTCGCGTACGGCATTGACACCCAAATATTATTTGGATGCTAAGTAATGTCATACGGTCCTAGATTAAGCATGTACATCATATAAATAAATCAAGATAATAATATGAAGCAGGTACTGCAAGTTTGGCAAGATCACCTGAACATGGCTCCGAAGAAGACTGAAAACACGATCTCGCGGGGCAGCGCAACATGGCACGGCCGGCTAGGGCACGACGGCTAGGGTTCTGCGGCGGCCGGAGGTAGCTGCGGCGGAGTCGGCTGGGTCGAGGTCGGCCGGGGCTGCTACGGGTCGTAGGCGACGGAGGCGAGGGCACGACGGCTGCTCGTCTTCGTCGTGGCGGGGTCGTCGAACGAAGAAGGTGGCGAAGGAGCTCGGGATACCGGAGGGGAAGTCGTCATCTCTGTGTCCCGGCGGAGGACGGGTGGCCAGTGAGGGTGGAGGGTGATGGTGGTTAGGGGTGCCGGAGGAGCTCGAGCGGAGGGAAGGCGCTGGAGACAGTGGTGGTCAGTGGCTGTGTAGTGTGGTAGTCGGTAAGGGTTTAAATAGGGAGGAGGCCGGCGGCAGTTAGGGAGGTGGTGAGGCGTGGGGAGCGGGGAAGCCGTATAACCACCGGCGGAGAGGCGGGGGCGGAGGCGTAACGGATGGGGACGGAGGCCGTTGGCCGAAAATCGCGGAGAAAACGGCCGGGGAACGAAGGGTTCAAACGGGTCGGGTCAAAGCGGGTCGGGTTCTGGATTCGGGTCCGGATCTGACCCGCTAGGGTACGGGTCGGGTACGGGTCGCGTATGGATCCGACCCGTTCGGGTTTGGTTCAGGATGGGTGCGGTTCAGGGTTAAACCGGTTGGTTCAACCCGGTTCAGGTTGGTTTATTTTGGTTTAAATAAAAACTTAGTTTTTAGGTCTTTAAAAATAGTTCTGGGGTCCAATAAATTCCAGAAAAATTACCCTATGTCTAATATTTTATTTTACACCCAAACATATTATTCTCACAATATTTTAATATTTAATAAAAACATTTAAATTTATTCCAAAATATCTTGATTTTAATTAGTGAAAAATCACAAAAAAATTCCGAAAGTTGATTTTTTTTAAATTCAGAAAAAATCTGGGGGTTTACAAATAGTGAGACGGGTCTCAAAACTCTCACATCCTTATAAAAATTTATCCTCGAAATTTCAACAAGGCACCGGGTCTATCAAGGTATCTCTAGAGATCAGGCATATAATAAAATAAGCAAGACCATACGATTATCAATCACATGATACGAACTACCTAGAATAAGAAAAGCATACAGATGACAAGATCAGGGTACGAGATATACGAACAAATATACCTCACGAGTCAAACAAATACGGGTATCTAGCTCGGATATCATTCTCACTTTCCCAAGTCGACTAGCCCGGTGAGTGATGCCCCCAAGCAACTCGGACTAAACGAATAGCCGGTTCTTGAGAATCTTCTCTCTTTGGTCAAAAATGGATACAAGTATTTCCTCATACGAAAGGTCGGTACCAAAAACCAATTATGAATGATCCAAGACATGAATCGTATTCGGTATATACCGTCATAACTGGAATACATGAAAAATATTATGTATCTCACTAAGCGACGGCGGAAGACCAAGAAGATAAAAAATATCTTCTACTCGCTCGAGAATATCGCACGGATCTATGTACCGAGGACTAAGCTTTCCCCGTACACCGAATCTGATGACTCCTCGGGTAGGCCAAATCCGAAGGAATACATGGTCGTCGACAGAAAACTCAAGTGGTCGCCGATGCGAATCGACCCAATGACGCTGGCGATCTTGGGCTACTTTGATATGCTTCCGGACTTGCTTAACTATCTCAACTGTCGGAGCTATCATTTCGGGACCAAGCAATTGCCTCTCGCCAATATCATCCCAAGCTACCGAAGATCTGCACTTCCGGACATATAATGCCTCGAACGGTGTCATCTGGATACTTACTTGGAAACTGTTGTTGTAGAAGAATTCGACCAAGTACAAACGATCCTTCCACGAACCACCAAAGTCAAGGGTACATGAATGAAGCATATATTCTAAAGTCTAGATGGTATGCTCTGACTGACCATCTGTCTGTGGGTGGTAGGTTGTACTGAACTTTAGACGGATACCTAAGCTATCCTGAAGACTTTACCAAAAATGAGAAGTAAATTGGGAATATCTATCCGAGACTATGCTAACTGGCACACCATGTAGTATAGTAATTTATCTCATGTACATCTCAACTAACTGTTCTGTGGACTGGCCAATTCTAAAAGGAAGAAAGTGTACAACTTTAGTGAGACGATCCACTATTACCCAAATAACATCTCTGCTGGCTGGGGATCTGGAAAGTCCTGATACGAAATCCATGGTGATATGCTCCCACTTCCACTCCAGAATTGGTAAAGATTAAAGAAGTACTGTGGATCTCTGATTCTCAGCTTTAACTTGTTGATAGACCAAATATCGAGAGACAAACCGAGCTATTTTTCTCTTTATTCCATTCTACCATAAATACTGATGAATTTTTCTGTACATCTTTGTTCCTCCAGGATGCACTGAATAACAAGAACTATGAGCTTCTGCCATAATCTTGCGACGAAGGTCTCCACTTGGTACACAAAGTCGATTATCAAAACGGAGAGTTTTGTCACGGTGAATGCTTAGTTCTGGTCATACTCTGCACTGAGACATTGAAGCTTGACATATGTTGGTTGTGCTACCTTGATTCTTTCCACTATACTGGACTGAACTTGCAGACCAGCTATCAATGTTGTGTTGCCAGGCAATATTGCTTCTATGTCCATCTCCTGGAGATCTTCTAATATTTTTTGTTGTATTGTCAAGAAATAGGTTCTTGCTCTCTTGCTCAAGGTATCAGCTACGATATTGGCCTTCCCAGGGTGACACTAAAGGTCAAGATCATAGTTCATCATCAACTCTAGCGATCTTCTCTGCCTCATATTGAGATTCTTCTGAGTAAAAATATACTTCAAACTCTTGTGATCAGTATAAATCTCTACCCAATCTCCATAGAGGTAATATCTCCAAAGTTTGAATGCAAAGACAACTGCTGCTAACTCCAAGTCTTGCGTCGGATAATTCTTCGTATGGTCTCGAAACTGCCGAGACGCATAAGCTATAACCTTACCATGTTGTATAAGAATACATCCCAATCCTCTGACTAACGCATCACAATATATGGTGAAACCACTTGTTCCTTCTGGAAGAGTCAAAATAGGTGTCGTGATCAACTTCTGCTTGAGCTTCTCGAAAGAGGTTTGACATTCATCTGCCCAATCAAAGCACACATCTTTATGTGTTAGCTGCGTCAAGAGTGCAAAAATTCTAGCAAAGTCTGACACAAAATGCCGATAAAATATTGCTAATCCTAAAAAACTATGAACTTCTACAACTGTTCGGGGAACTGGCTACGTCTCAACAGTTTATATCTTCCGGGGATCCACTTTAACTCCTCATTTAGAAATAATATGCCTTAAGTATGAAATACGATCAAGCCAGAACTCGCACTTGCTGAACTTGGCATATAACTTATGATCCCTGAGAGTTTGAAGAACTGCATGAAGATGTTGCTCGTCCTCTACTTCACTTCGACTGTACACCAAGATGTCATCAATGAACACTATCACAAACTTGTCTAAGTATGACATGAAAATACGATTCATAAGATACATAAACACTGTTAGTGCATTGGTTGCTCCAAAGGGCATTAGTAGAAACTCCCAATGTCCATATATCATTTTGAATGCTGCTTTGGGTATATCCTGATCCCTAACTCTGATCTGGTGATATCCTGACCGTAAATTAATCTTGAAAAACATTGCTCCTCCACTAAGCTGATCGAACAAGTCGTCGATCCTTGGCAATGGATTGCAGATACAGTCCGAGTTTGATGGACAGGATCAGGGCCACGCATTATGATAATGAGACTCTGAGGAGCATTAGGACACAGGTTTGGATGGGATTATCAGAGGATTTTATTATCGCTGATAATGGATCGTTGTGACATGGTACTAGGATATATGTGCCAAGTGGGGAGTTGCGCAAGAAGGTTCTGCAGAAGGCACATCGCTCTCAATAATCGATGCATCCAGGTGCCAACAAGATGTATCGAGACCTGAGGGAGCACATATGATGGTATGGTATAAAGCAGGATATGGTGAGCTTTGTATCTAGGTGTTTAGTGTGCCAGCTGTAAATCCTCTGATTTTCAAGAATTTTTAATTTGGATTTTTTACAATTTTCTGGAATTTTTCTGGAATTTTTATTAATTATTACTAAGGTATTTTGAATTTAAAGGATTTTTAAATATCATTAAATAATATTAAAATATTATGGAAATAATATTTTATAGTGAAAAATGAAAAACTAGACATAGGATAATTTTTCGAAAATTTATTGGACCCCGAAAACATTTTTAAAGCCCTAAAAACAAATTAAGAATTAAACCAAAATAAACCTAGAAATAAACCGGGTTTATTTTAAATAAACCAAACCAACTGTTGAACCGAACCAAACCCAACCCAACTTAAGCCTAGCGGGTCGGATCCGGGTCTAACCTGTGACCCGAAACCCGACCCGCATTCATTTTATTGGATCGGGCCGGATCCACCCGACCCGACCCGTCGAACCCGAAACCCGTAACCATTTCTCTCCCAAAACCCTAACCGCCCGACTGCTGGCCTCCCCTTCGCCGGCCGACCCACCGCCTGTTCACCTCCTAGCGCCGCCTCGCCTCCGAAATGTTCGCCAGCCTCTCCTCTTCCTCTTCCCCTGCACCGGCCGCCCCACCGCCTTCCCGTCCGCCTATATAAACCCCTCTTTCCGGCCATCTCTCACCTCACCTTCGTCGGAGCCCCGTCCCCATCGTCCCCAGCACCGCCTCGCTCTGCCACCACCGTCCTCCGCAGAACCCCCGGCCCTCCGCCTGTCGCAGAACTGCCTCGAGCACGACCCCGAGCCCCATCTCCTTCATCCCCTCCGCCAGGCCGCCCTGAACTTCCCCGGAGCCCTAGCCGAGCGCCGCCCGGCCGTCCTGGACCTCCCCGAGCTCTCGTCGACCTCCGTCGACCCGAACCCCTACTCCCAGCGGTCGGACACAGATGCCCTAGCTCGGACACGGCAAACAGTAGCCCGGACACGGCCAGGACACAGTTCGTGTCGAAACACGCGGACACGAGGAATCTCAGTTTTTGGAACCCTGTTCAGGTACCCATTTCTCTCTCCACGCTGCCCCATTTTCGATTCCGTCAGTTGTGACGCGAACCCTGCGTGACCCTCTCGGTGCCTGTGCAACCCGCTCGGTGCATCATGTCCTATGGCGATCGCGAATCGCAATCCAAAAACAGAAAAATCAACGCCATATTTCACCCCGGAACTGAGTACGCCCCGCCAAACGGGACGACTTGGTCGCCTGCGATCTTTACCGATACGTGCGCATCGTTGATACGGACGTGCGAGATTTCGCAGAAGTTGATTTGGATGTGCGTGCACACCGGAATCAACGCGTATCCGCCGACAACGCCCTGTATCCGTCCTTTCTGGATCTCGCTGTAACTTAGTGTACACACGTCGGATCGAGATGAAACTTATGCCATCGAACTCGTAGCAATATGTTGGTCCTGTGACCCAAGTTTGGTTCGATTCTGAGAACGTTGACAAAATCGCGTATCGTGGGCCCCACAGGCTCCACTTGACGGGCGTTTTTGTGAACGGCTCATCGGAATCCATTTCTGGAAGTTTCTTTTGGTTTGTATCATCGTTCCTGACCTGTTGACACTAAGTTTGATAGATTTGGAGACCTTTGACCCTGACACATTTTTCGGTGCAAAGCGGCCCACATGTGGACCCCACTTTGACTTGAAAATGTCATTTTTGCCCCTGTGTCCAAATTGGACTCAAGGACAGGCGTTTTTAGCTAATTGATATTTTTTGGATCTGATGGTGATGTCTATTTCAGCAACCGGAGAACTACCTGTAAATTCAGCTACTGCCAGAGCTACAATTGGAGCCGGAACCCCAGGCAAGTGTACCTTGCCAAATCCTAGAGTTTTACTACTTAATTCTTTTGACTTGTCTATACATTATTGTTGTACATGCTTAAACCTAGGACCGTGTGACTTACTTAGCTTCCGATTAATAGTTGGGTGCCAACACCGTACGCGGGATTGTGTAGGGTCAACTAGAGATGAATATCGTGACATTTACATTCTCGTACTTGCCATATCAAGTACATTATCCCCAGGACACCTGACACAGATCATGAGATAGAATCTTCCTAAAATATTCAAGGTGGTTCTGTATAGGATACAGATTTCATGACTTGGACATTATTTTCTTAGATCTTAATATATGACTTATTGCATTAGTTGATCTTGCGTGACATGAACATGAGACATTATGAAACTGTGACGTGAGATTTTATTGGGTGGGGAGAGATTTACCATACAAAAGGCTGAATATATATATATAATACTTTAATGGATTGTGCCTTAGACTCTGACACAGAGCTTTGGTACCGTACTGGCCCTTCGAGAAAATACTGCTATGGGTTTCTCCGACACTGATCCTGTAGTAGTCTCAGCCCGAGTATGACTAAAACTCTCACTTGCATATCACTTTGCTGATTTATTTATTTACCCTATTATTTTCTTTATTTCTGCACTGCATTTATTTTGGCTTGTATTATCTGTACCTTGCTATGTCCCCTGAGGACCTGGAATGGATTATGTCCCCAGGATTAGCAGACGAGATTTATCCTGAGGTGTACGGAATATGAGCACTTCTCGGAACAGTACCAGACCCTGAGGACGAGGTGATCGCTGAGGACTTTTCCTGAACATCTGCTTCGCTATGCTCAATTTTTATGGCAAATAAACTCTTTATTTCCTGTTTAAGAGAACTTTTGTAACAGACTTAATATCGGGTTGTTCCCCGATTTTACTTACTTGTGACTGGTTGTTGTTTAAATATTTTTTGTTGATATTGCTATGTTTATTCTGTGGATGAGAATAGTAAACCCTGATCATTGTAATACAACTTAAGTATGTCCCGATAGATCCATTAAATTGGGTTTGTCCATCGGTGCGTGCTGCTGGCCATTGCCACGTGTCCAGTTCCTCGATATTTTGGGACTGGGCGTGACACCAGCAGGTAAAGGCAGATAGACAGGGGCCAGGTGGATTGCTTCCGCCTTTAGCCATCCCAAATTGAAAGTGGGAGCATGTGACCATGGATTTTGTTTCTGGGCTTACGTGTTCTCAAGGAGGAAAAGACGTTGTTTGGGTCATCGTAGACATGTTGACCAAGTCAGCCAATTTCTTACCATTCAAAGTGGATACGTCTACGGAGAAGCTAGCGGGGATATATGTGCGACAGATTTTCAGATTGTATGGACTTTTTGTGAGTATTATCTCGGACCGGGATAGTCATTTTATTTTTTACTTCTGGAGGAGTTTGCAGGCTATCTTGGGCACTCAGCTCATGTTTAGTACTGCATATCACCCCCAGACAGACGGACAGTCGGAGAGGACTATTCAGACTCTCGAGGATATGCTTCGCACTTGGGTTTTTTTATCTTGGAGGTTCTTGGGAGGATCATCTGCACCTGGTAGAGTTTGCTTACAACAAAAGTTACCAGGCCAACATTGAGATGTCACCATTTGAGGCTTTATATGGACAGAGATGTCGCACTCCTTTATCTTGGGATGATATTGGTGAAAGAGCCTTATTGGGACCAGAGATGGTAGTGGATGCAGGTGAGAAGGTGAAGCTCATTAGAATAGACTTCGGGTGGCGTATGATAGACAACGACATTGGATCGACAGCCGCCGGAGACCGTTGGAGTTTGAGGTATAGATTTTGTTTGTGATTGTTTTATTTTAGATTGCGTGTTAAGACTGTATTTTGTTCTAGGTTGACGATCTAGTGTTATTAATAATTTTTTTGACACGGGGCATGATTCGCTTTGGTGTAGGCATGAAGCTTAGTCCTCGGTACATCGGACCCTTCGGTGTTCTTGTGAGGGTCAGTGCATTATCCTACAGACTAGACTTACCACCTGCACTAGAGGGAGTACATGACGTATTCCACGTGTTACGGCTGAGATGGTACATAGCAAATCCTAGTCACGTACTAGATCACTCGGAGATCGAAGTTGGTCCAACTTTCAACTATCCAGAGCAGCCAGTGGAGATTCTGGATCGCAGGGAGAAAGTGCTGCGGAACCAAACGATTCTGTTGGTTCATGTCGCGTGGGGACATTACTCTCTGGGTGAGTCAACCTAGGAGAGAGAGAGGATAAAATACATGAGCAGTACCCTTATCTCTTCAAGCCTTGAGGTATTGTTCTTTTTGTTTTGTTGCGTTCTTGTGCAAGTTTAGTCTTTAATTTCGAGGACAAAATTATTTTAAGGATGGTAGAAGATTTTCTTCCCTTCCTGCTGAACTCTCTCTTAGCTCCCTGCCAGCTAATGCTAAAAGGCAGTCATAATCTACTTTATTTCCTTGTCCAAGGGCTATGCTATAAGAATAGAAGGAAAGGCTTGGTTTAGGGAACCTGCCCCCCCCCCTCCAGTCGCTTTAGAAAAGACTCCACCAGAAGATGTCTCTAACTAGAAAAGTAAATGCTTGAGCTTGAGAAGCTTCCGGTCCGGTGGGTCCATAAAATTCACTAGGATATGCGGTATTATTGAACCAGACGATATCATATTTCTAGAATATGAGTATTTTTGTTATTTTATATTATTCATATATTGTGCATATAAATGCTTTTCATCCAAGGCTTCTAACTCTTGAAGTATCAAACGGTCATTATTCTCTACTGTTAGCTCATTAGCAATAGCTACCCTAAGAGAGAGAATCTGGATCTCGAGTGGAAGAACCGCTTTATATCCATAGACCAAGAAGAATGGTATACAACCAGTTAGAGTTTGGACTGTCATGCTATAAGCCCATAAGCATTATCCGAGTTTTTCATTCCAATCACGCTTGTTGGATGAGACAAATTTTTTGAGTAGTTTGATTATAGTTTTGTTGAAGGCTTCTGCTAAACCGTTGGATGCTGGGTTATAAGATGTAGAGGCTACATTCTGGATTCAATTCTTATCACAAAATCGATAAAATGCTTGACTAGCAAACTATAGTCCGTTATCGTGAAATATCCTTCGGGGAATACCAAAATGATAGATCACATGGTGTTTGACGAAACTGATCATATTGGATGTCTTTACCTCGATGAAAGAAACTGCCTCTGCCCATTTAGAAAAGTAATCGGTTATTGCAAGTATGAACCGATGTCCCCTAGAAGAATGTGGGTGGATAGGACCAATAATATCTATTCCCCATGCTTCAAAAGGCCAGGATGCAGTCGTAGTATGTAAGAATTCTAAAGGCTGGTGTATAAAATTGGCATGGATCTAACATGCTCTACATTTACGAGCATAATCTATTACGTCTGCCACCATAGTAGACCATTAGTAACCCATCCTCCTGAGACGATCATGTAACTTAGAACCTGGTTGATGTGCTCCACAGACGCTATCATGAGCTTCGCGAAGTGATTGTCTTGCTTCAATATTAGAAAACAACGTAATAGTAGTCCATCATATGAACGATGATATAATATCCTGGATGAGGCATCATAATAGAAATGGAGTGAACGTCTTTTAATTGAAGTCGCTTCTTTCGGATCTTCTGGGAGGATCCCATATCTGCATAGTCTATAAACGGGTTTCTCCAATCTTCATCGACAGAGTTTGACTTTATGACGTAGCTCTGCTCAATGTGCAGATTGTTCTTGACACAGAATAACTCTCAACTCGTCAATGTGAATGAATGTTGTATTTTCAGAGGGATGGCCAATAATTCTGCTAAACTAGCAAGGGCATATGCTTACATATTATGTGATCGAGGTACATGCTCAATGAAGAACCCTTTGAAGGTAAAAGCTAACTCTAGTGTTGCTTGATGATAAGGGATGAGGTCTACATGTCAAACTTCATATTCTCCCCTAATCTGATTGACCATTAGTTTAGAATCTTCGTAGGCTTCAAGATACTCTACGTCCAATTGTTTGGCAAGTTGGAGGCCAATGAACAAAGCATTGTACTCTGCTACATTATTGAAAAATAGTTCACTGAGAGAATATGCGCGATGAATGAGTAGCTTGTCAGTAGATACTAGGACTACACCTACTCCGGCTACGATGTTGCCTTTGGGTCATATTTTTGATGCGCCATCGAAGAATAGTTGCCAAGTGTCATCTCTTATTGTCTTATTAGATTCTAATACTTTATCTGGGATATCATCATACAACTTAGAGGTTTCTGATATATGGTGAGCTGCTTGAAAGTCAGCTAGTGCTTGGCCTTTCACTGCTTTTTGTGGGACATATACCATGTTATAAGGAGATAACATCATTGTCCATGCAGCTAAACAAGAATTGAGTGTGCTTGGCTTGGTCATCAATACTCGGAGGGAATTCACCTTGGATATGACATGAATAGTTTATCCTATTGCATAGTGTTGCATCTTTTGAATAGCAAATATCAAGACGAGATATTCTTTTTCGACAGGATTATATCTATGTTCGGCACTGACCATCATGCGACAGAGATAATAGATTGCATGTTAATAGCCTTCATTGCTCTTTTGTGCAAGAAGAGCTCCTAGGGAGTGATCCATTGCTCGAACATACAGCAGAAAGGGCTTTCCTATGATCGGAGGCACAAGAACTGGCGAATTTGTGAGATATCGTTTGATATCGTAGAATGATCATTAACATGCATTATTCCAGACAAAGGACACGTCTTTCATCATTAACTGAGTGAAGGGCCGGTGTATTGGCCAATTATGCTAATATGTCAAAATTATAAGGATTTTCAAGTCTCTGGGGTGCATTCTTCTTCAAAGATTTGTCGAAGCTTACTTCCGTCTGCTTTCCTTTCTCTGCCATATTAGGCTTCGAAGGACCAAGTTCAGTTGTGACTGGAGCCGCAAGAGTTGACAAAGTGGGAGGAGCATCAGGAACATCTTCTGGGATAGACTCGTAAGTTTTATGATAATCTTTTCTTGACATGGTACAAGTCATGGCTTCTTCTTCGGGCATCGGAGAAAGAAGTACCATATTACAGGTCTTAGTTTTCTTCTTGGCATGCCTCTTCTTGGAGCATGTCTGTGGGCCACTCTTATTATAGCCCTATACACTACGGAATTTGCTGGACTGTCCTTGGGGTTGTAGAGGAAGGCATCGTCCCTTGTCCAAGTTTAAACCTTCAGCTTTTTGGAAATTATACCCCATGTTTTGCATCAAGCGTACTGATTATTGGCTGTATCGATAAAATTGGTGTTGCTCCTCCTCAGCCATAATAGTTGAGGTTGATGCTTTAGTTGTTGTAGGTGGGAGAGAAGTGTGTTCATAGACTCCTTCATGTGCAACGAAGATTTGTTGTGCCCTAAACAAAGGGGTGCTACCCGTCTTATTTTTTTGCTGGCGGGTCATGCTACATTTGCAAGCAGAGCATGGTGGGGCTATGTTAGGATTTTCAAATCTGATCTCTAGGAGTATATTTTCTCGAGATTGATCTTGATAACTGTTCGAGTGATGATCCGAAGAAATCATATTGTATGTTTTACTTTTTTGGTTATTTTTCTTGGACTTTGAATTGGAAGATGCTACTTCTTGGTCCCAATCTGACGGCAAGTCGGGATGAATCCACATAATTTTACCATAGTTTGTGGTAAGAGGCACCAACCCCTCTATTTGACTTCGAGTGAGCGGAAGATTTCCCACTTCCATCATAGCTTGATGTATTAGGATGACGCCGTTTGGGACTACTTGTGCTAGATAGTCGCTGAATTGAAGAGACACCATATTAGCGGTGACAGTCGTGTCATCGTTATGAAGAGTGATAGCTTTAGCATCTATCAACTGTAGTTTCTTATTTTTTAAGACATAACATGCCTTGGTAGGGTGATATTCATATCGGTGGAACAATCAATACTTCAAGTCATTTGTTTTACCGACCTCATCCAGTCGTTTGATGTCAGACAAGTGCAACAAGTTGCTTTTTATCAGACATTCAAAAATGTTGTGGATATCACTCTCATCAAAGGAATATTATTCTGTAGGCCAAGAAGACTCTAGAGGCTTTTGTACTAGAGGAGAGGCGGGTCGCTTTGACAGGTTTATTGCTAAGGCCTTATTTTCTTTGTTGTTGCGATTATTCACATTGTTGTTATTGTTGGAGGGCACTTCCCTTTATCTTCTGTATTGGATATTTGTAATCCTAAATTATGTGCCACCTTCGTGCTACCTTCAACAACTTCGACTCCTATGATTTATGCCGTCCAGTATTGAAATTGGGTTAGGCCCGTCCAGAGCCCTACTATAGGCAGTAGGGTCTTTTTGCAAGTATCGATGAACGCAGAGTCTGTAATACCGGGGGGGGGGCAACTTCGTAGTTACTTGCCTGAAATACTCTATGAATTCACGATGAATTCACGAGCGGATTTCTTCTCTTTTTACTTGATATCGATGAGTGAAGACATAGTCATGTCCATACCTCCCTCGTAGAATCATGAAAGAAAAATATATTTTATGTCATTAAACGAGGATATGTAGTTATTAGGTAGACTGCGGTACCAATCATAGCCTATGCCAGTCAAGCATCCCACGAACAACCCGGTAAGGAGAGCGTTCTCTTTTTGTATGTGAGCCATTATCATATTAAAATAGTTGATATATTGGCTCAGCGATGTCTTGCCTTCAAACAAGACTATCGATTGGGGTTTGTATTTAGGACGTAAGGGGATATTATCCCAATGAGGAGGATAATGATGCTTCACTCCTAGCTTGTGGAGTTGGTCTTTGCTCTTTAAAGCATTGAATTTTGTACTCAATTATCGGATAGCTTCAAGAGGATCTTCCAGTTGGAGTAGTACAGCTGACTGTAAAGATGCTAGTTGAACAAGTATTACTACCGACGGAGGTCCACCCCCAATATTGGGAAGGTTAAGAGTCGGTGCTGCTGACTCTTGGTTGAACTGCCTTTGGATTTGTATTGCCTTGAGGAAGTGTTGTTCCAGGAGTAGGTTGTATGGGCATGAATACAGCCACTTGGACAGGAGTTAGCGTAGCATAATATTGGACTGCCATCATTTGATGCATGTTCTGCATCATGTTGTGCATATATTTGATTACAGCCTCTAATGAGTTGAGGTGTTGCTCGGTACTTCCTGACGGAGAAGTGTCTTCTTCATCGTCGATAGCGTAGACGCTGACCGCTCTGTGTACAACAGAAGGGTCGGTGGAAAGAACTGTGTAGTTGGAGTCTACACTGTCAGTTTTAGACTCAGGGGATTGCTACCCCTAGCCTTAGGTTCTGAGGAATGGAGATTTCTGTGAAGGGAGAGCTCATGTCTTTGAGAGCGGGTATTTTGGTATACCCCTTCAAAGGAGTCAACGAGTTGGTCAAACCTCCTCTGACTAGGTGTCTTTGAAGAACTTTGTCTCAGATGTCTTCTGCCATGGAGAAGATACGAGGCCATGTATACTGGAGCAAAGAGTAGTTCATCATCGTCATGCTCCCGATTGACGGTTCGCTTCGCATGTCAGAATTTAGGAGACATAGTATAAGTCAACCGGTCAAACATAGACCATTTTGCTGGTGCATAACAACGTTCAATTACAACTTTATGACAATTGTAACGGTGTTCGTTAGGAAACACCATTGCAAGGTCGGAGGGATCTCTCTCCTTACGCTTTTGTACAAAAAGTTCACGTAAGTCAAAAGGGGGAAGAGAAATGGAGGAGGAGGATAAACTCCACCTCTTTACATGAGATACATTAAACCTCCTATGCACCTGTTTAGTTCCCTGCATATAAAGTGAGATGCTGACTTGATTGGCGTACGACCAGTCATCTCTCGTACTCTTGTTCTTCACAGAGGAGAAGAAATTATTTTGAATATTCTTTGCATGTACATGCGCACAAACAACGCATCATGAGGATGTTGGTCCAGTTTGGCACACATTTTGTGGCACAAAAAGAGTTGGCGCAGTTTGCCTATGTGCATTTAATTTTGTACGTAGGTCTTGGCTTGGTGTACCAATAGCAGGTTCATAACGAGTGGCCCATAACTTTCTCCCAATTGTGCACATGATCATGATGTTAGGGGGATAATTTTCCCCGACTAACCATTCAATAGTGTGCATGTCGTTGTTTTTCTCCCGTTGGCGTGGATTCTGGAGAAACTTTTGTCCACTTTTGTTGATGGGCTTGGAGAGTGCGCATGTACACATATTGGCTTGGACTACAGTGTCCATGACCTGCTTGTCCCGATCATTACAACGAATGCACGAGGACTGAGAAGCTCGGGTGTGGATCACCCTTTGCTTGTTATTGCACAAGCTACGCGATTTGCTTCCCTTGGTTAACACAAGGGAGTTGTCTTCCAAGTATTTGACAGGAGCTTGGTTGATAGAGTTGACAAAGGAGTTATCGTCGATCAGAATAATTTTTTCCTTGTTGATAGCATCTTCAGGATATGTGTAGTGATGCTTGGTCACCTACACCTTGTGGGTCTTTCACGTCTTGGGCACGGATGAGGGGTGAGCACTACCCCCAGAATAGAATATCTCTTCATATGCTTGCTGGTCGAACTACACGACCAAAGTCTTCTGCGTCGAGCCGATCAACGCATTATCATGTTGAGATATCACTTTCTCGTTGGAGGAGAAAGTCATGCCCAACAGAGTCGCTATCTTGTTTGCGATAAAAAAAATTTATACAAACTTTGTATTACAACTATTAAAAAGAAAGAAAAAATACAAAAGATCCTAGACAAGAATCTAAGTACAATTAATTCTGGGGAAGTATAGCTATGAAGATCTGATCTGCGGGCAATCAATTTACTCCTTGGACCACACGACGGTGAAGAAGAAATGCAAGAGTGCTACGAACAATTTGAAGAGTTGGTGTAAACCACCTCACCCAAAATTAGGTCTACTTGGCATAGATAGAGAAACTAGGGCTAGTTTGTATCCAATTGGATACAAGACACGGCATTTTATTTAATTATACAATATTTATATCACCTAGTGCACCTTACCGTTGCTTCGATAATTGGAGCACCTTACTAGCCTTTGTCTTCCTACAAATTTTGCAACCTTGTCCTAGACGTGACCGCCTACCATTCTGAACTTGGTGTAACTTATAATTATGCTCTCTTGTGCTACGTTTTAGTCGTACAATATTCGTCGTGGACGTTTATAATAAATTCTAAATAATTTTAACTTTGTACCCCTGTGCGTTCCAATCAAAATTGGAGACACAATCTTGACCCATTTTGTGCAACCCGAATATTGTTAATATTCTACTTTGAGCTCTCAATGTCCATGACACTTGTGTCCCACCAAATTTTAATCCCATGTACTTCTAATTAATTTCAGAACATCTTGCACATTAATTTTAATTAATTTAAAAACTAATTTCCGTCTTTGTGCAATTTTCTAATTGTCGGGCACTTTTATGCAAAAATGCATTAAGGTGTCCACACCATTGGATAATACATGAAGAAACCCATTTTTCCCTTCACATGAATTTTTCCATAATTCTCGGAATATGCAACGCGCAATATCATCCCTTTTTATTTTAATCCTAGCCATTGCATTTAAACAATAAAATTTATAACCCTCCCAAACATCCCCATGTGAGCCCAAAGCCCAACCCAAGAGAGTGTTGACCTAGGTCAAACTTTTCTAGGTCAAACCAACCCCCCCTTCATGTATAAATTTACAATTTATTCTTTCTTTTTTCTTTTATATTTTTCACCAAAACCTATTCTAACCGTAGCCTTCTTCCTCCCCCACTAGTCATCTCCTCCATCCCTTCCCTTCAACCCCCGACCGGAACCTCACCTATCGCCGGAGTTCTCGCCTGAGAGCAGCACCACCTTATCCTCCGTTTTCGACAGCCTCGCCGAGCGTGTCGACCTCTCGCCGGACTTCCCCCATCACCATTGCCATCTCCTCTTCACCGCTGTCCTCCTCCTCAGCCTGACCGCCGGAGCTCCACTGTACGGCATCCCCGCAGTCCCTCGTCGACCTCCTCCTCGTCCCCGAGATCCACTCCACCACCGTCATCACCACATCGAGCACCCCATTGACTCTCCTCCACCCGCAGCATCCGCCTGCACGACCGGCCAACCGACATCGACCCCGTCCCCCACTGTCAGCCTCCACCACGTTTCATCTTCCCCTGCCATCATCGCTGACTGTTCCCTCTCCGTTCCCCTCCGCCGAAACCGAAGCATCACCACCATCACCATTAACATCACCACGAACCCTTTCCTGACCTCCGGTGAACTTCACCCGCTGGCCTCCATCTCCTCCTTCCCTTCCCTGTCCACCATGACGCAGCACCAATACCTCCACCTCCCCTCGTCCCTGACCTCGACCCAGCACCTCCCTGTCCTCTCCTCCTCCTTCCCCCTAGCCGGACTCCGGTCATCTCCTCATCGTCATCATCATTATCCTTCCATCGTCCACATCATCATCCCCGTCATCACTATCACCCACATCATCATCGTTGCCGTAGTTGTAACCATCACCAGTGTCATTATCATCATCGTCGTCAACCTCATTATCGTCACCGTTATTCCCGTACGCGTACCCCGAGGACCATTGGATCGTTCTGCGCGACTTCAGGAACAGGGTATTGGTACTACGTAGCTTTCTTGCCAGGCAAGTATACCTTGCCTTGTTGTCCTATTTAAATTTTAGTTATTATTTAGTTGCCTGTTTATTGTTCTAGATTTTATAACTGTGCGCGTCCGAGAGAGACTCGGGTGCAGTCAACGAATGCGTTGATGATAGGACTTGTGTCTGACCTAGAGTCTAGTAGACCCACCTAAAATTATGGAGTTATTGGTATGACTTCCCAGGCCTTGACACGTATCATTGCTCGTCACAGAGTGAGTTCATGTAGGGATGCGTGCCTCATACTCGACTGGCCATCGATGTGAGCAACACGTGTGACGGTATTTAGCTTAGTGTTTATTTCTATAGAGACTTGCATTATAGTACGGGATGTCCACGTCGTGTTCGCAACTTGTATATCTACATTGGGCGGGGAGGACGGCTAGTAGGCGTATGGGACACCCACTTCCTTTATTCAGTTTCTACGCTCGACGGGGCGATATGGACGATACACTATTCAGTTTCTACGTTCTTCGGAGAGATATGGACGTTATACTATTCAGTTTTTACGTTCCTCGGAGCGATATGGATATTATACTATGCAGATTCCATGCTCTTCGAAGCTGGACGTTATTATATTACGCCCTCATATGGGGGCATATGTGGCATATACTAGCCAGTCATGACGATTGGTGAATTATGTCAGCATATGTCTAGCCTACACTTCCCATACGCACTAAGTTATTCTCAACTTGTATTTCACTTAGCTGGTTAGTTCACCCTTGAGTTTTCACAGTATTTACTTTATGGCATGCTTCTATGTATCTTGTTATGTCCCTCTGAGGACCTGGTCCCTTTTCAGGTGTAGATGTTCATGAGTATTCGCAGGAGCACAGATCCGGACTGGTTACTCATATTCCGAGCAGGTCTTCTCTTCGAGTCTCAGTGGTTGATAGTTGTGGTACTTACCTTGTATTTGTCTTGATTATTCTTTATTCTAGTTGGTAGTGGATTTATTTCCATCCAACTGTCATCTCTTGATACTCCGTATTGAGATCTAGTTACATAGTTATCGGTTATTCTTTTTTTCATTGATTATTGTGGGTGAGATTAGATTATACCCTGTGACTTATGATAGTATTTTTATCACTTGTGAATTATTGTTCATAATACAGCGTACGCATGTGTCATGGTTTCCATATATTGGAGTGCCTTATACATGCGGCTGGCATGCTTATGTGTCCTAGTCCTACGTATTTTGGGACTAGGGCGTGACAGTTGGGCAACGAGAAAGCCTTGGCAACAACGGCACAACAAGCTTTTGTTTCTCCCCTTCTATTCTTGAATATTAAAGACTTAAAAATTTAGCCCCCTCTGTAAGGGATATAATGATCCTGTATTTATAGGATTTGAGAGCGGTTATGACAGTATACGTGCACTTTGGACAGCCTACTCTATATTGACATTGTGTGCACATTTTTAATGGGGTGACGTCCCACGACCTGGTGAGTGGATGCACAACTTAATACCTGTTTGATACGTGGCTTCCTATACGAGAAAAGCGTGGGTCAAGGGACAGTTATTTGTGCACGTTTCACAGGGAATATGGCATGTAAGACACGTAATCATAACTTCTCTCTGTCAGTTAGAATTATATGTGCACTATAGAAGTAGTCTGACAACTGTCGCACTTTTGAAGAAGTTGGCCATGATGGCATACTTTTGATGAAGTTGGCCTTGATAGCGCACTTTTGAAGAAGTTGGCCTTGATGGCGCCTTGAAGATGAAATTGGCCTTGATGGCGCACTTTTGATTAAGTTGACCATATTTGCCGCACTCTAGTGAAGTTAATTACACTTGGCGCACCTTAAAAGTGATTGATTGATACTAGCCGCTAAACAACAATCTGGGTCTGCATGCCACAGCTCAGCTGAAATGATAACTTCTGACTTTCTCGTCTACTATTCCAGCCTGTCAGATTCTTCGTATTAAATATTTAGGGGGAAATAATCATAAAAATTGTGTGCATGTCTTCATAGATGAAAGTCACTTGAAAGTGCGTCCCTTTTTTGTTTTTTGAAAAAGTGCGCCATCCTCTGAAACAAGTAAAAAGTGCACAATCCTTTAAAACAGAGAGAAAGTGCGTTATTCTTCCGTTGTTAAGTAATTGCGCCATATTCAGGAGGCACATTTTTATGCTTCTACATGGATAAGTACCGACTTGGCATCTCGATATTCGTGTTCTCGATTGTCGTGCAGATACTCTTAAAGATTTTTGTTTTGTCGTTTTCCATTGGCATATTTTTAGTACGCCTATCTTGCAGAGTTCAAAATCGAAAAAAGTATGCCAGTCCCCTTCATGAGTGGCAGCATTAACAAAAGTATGCCAGTTCCCTTCATGAGTGGCAGCATTAACAAAAGTACGACAACCCCAGAGTGTTGGGCGTACTCTTGCTAAAATTCTCTTGTGCGTACAATTGCCCTGATCCCTTAAGACTCGTCCAATAACCGAGAAAAGTATGCCAAGTCTTCTGTTGGCGTATAATTTCTTGTATGCTTCCCTCGATGGGCGAGCCCTGACTTTTGTAGTCCTCGATTTCTGAGTTCTCGACTTCTGTGCCATGCAGGGATTTTTGTGCCTTGTCTTTTAGTAGACCTTTCCACGCTTGTCAGGATACGTCGATCTAGTTACTGGCCAACTTCGTGAAAGTATGCCAAGTTATTGGTACGCGTACTTTCATGGTTGCATGTTGTAGCTGAGTGAGCGTACTTCAATATGAAAGTACTTCATCCTTGTCCAGCGTGCTTTTGTATCAGAGTACGCCAAGCTTGCCCTAACTAGTGATTGTACGCCAGTATTATTTTAGCGTATAGTACGCCACAGATCAAACTCGGCGTATGTTATTGCTGTGTTGCCTGTTTCTTCTTGTTTGCATATATTTTTCCATGGATTGCTTATTTTCCTGAGCTTGTTGCACATTATGAATTCCAGTGAATGCAAGTTTTCTTTTATATGCTCTAGAACCCGATTGTGAATTACTACCTGAACATGGATTATAGTATATTGTTAATCATGAACTCCAGATACCTGATACCCGACAAGTCTTGATATTCTTGATAGTGGCTCGACAAAGCGTACTCCTGACATGCTAGATTCCTAGAATAGAATGCCTAAATTGTTAAAGATAATTCTCGTGGTTGATTGCTTGTTCTTGTCCTGATTGTACTTGTCAAGCTAATATCCTGTCTTGCATTATGTCTAAGGAAAATTTTCGAGCACCACGGTCAAGAATTTTTGATAACATTTCTAGGTTAATAACTAGAATAATAATCTAGAAACATCTAGAGAGATTTTCTGGCTACATACAATTCCGGTATTCCAGTGACACCTGGTAGATTTGGAGCTCTCCGTGGTGAGGGAGATACTTCCAGCACGCCGTCGAGTGTTGCATTACCAGTAAAATAATTATACCTGATAAATCTATATTAGGTATCCTTTCGTTTGGATAAATCGGATAGTCTGCAGGGCATGTGGCCGTATAAAATCTCAACTTGCATGTGCTAGTAATTAGGGTTGTGATAACCCTAGTTAGTTAATAATAACAAGTTGTAGGGCATGATTGACTGTGATTGCTTGATTTTGTAATTTAGACTTGTCTTGCTTCATCCAGTTACTAAATATGAGTAGTAACTTGAGCACTGATTCTCGATACTCCCTGAATACTTCTTAAGAAATGGATTTAACTGCAAGATTATACCTGTTGCACTTATTTACTGCTTTTCTTACCCTATTTTTCCTTAATTGTTTGCATGCTAATTTTAGTTCATGAGTTTGGCTCCCTTGTGGTACTTTGCTATTGGGGTCTGTAAACCCCCTAAATTTTTTAAATTATTAAATCTTGGATTTTTTCCTATTTTCTGGAATTTTCTGGGAATTTTCTGAAATTAAAATTAAAGCTCTTAATAATTAAATAATTTTTTAATTGTTAACAAACAATATTAAAATATCATGGAAATAATATTTTTGGGTGTAAAATGAAAAACTAGACTTAGGGTAATTTTTCTGGATTTTTTTGGGCCTCAGACCTATTTTTAAATGCCTAAAAACTAATTTTTATTTAATTAATTAAATTAAAACTGTTATTATTATTATTATGATATTTATTATTATTTATTTTATTTTATTTTTATTTTTATTTTTCCTTGGGCCCGGCCCGGCCCAGTGGGCCGAGCCCAGCAGCCCAGCCGCTAACCCGGCCCAGCCCCAACCCGCTACCGGGTCGGGTCGGGTCAGACAGACCCGACCCGCGAGCCGCCCGACCCGGGCGACCGGTTCCCCCATCTTCCCCGTCCCCGCGCGTTTTCCGGCGGAGCTCCGGCCACGTGGCCTGGCCGCTCCGCCTCTCCCGGCCCGGTCGCCACGACCCCCGTCTTCTCCGGCCAGCGTCGCCCTCTCCCTCCCCTATAAATTCCTCCGCCTCCCTTTCTTCCCTAACCCAAACTCCCTCGACCGGAACCCTAACGCCGGCCCCCCTCCTCTTCTTTCCTCCTCCGACCACCACCTAACGCCACCGTCGACCTCGTCCCCGGCTCCGCCCTCCTCCCTCTCCCCTCGCCGTAGCCAGCCGCCCTCGGCCCAGCTCTCCTCCTCCTCCCCAGAACCCCCTCGAGCCAGCCCTCGCCGTCGGCTCCACCTGAGCCGTCCCCGGCGCGCCGCCGACCACCAGCCGCATCCCCAGCGCCCGGCGAACCTTTCCCGGCCCCCTCTGGCGCGACTCCGGCCGGCCTCCGCCGTCTACGGCCATCGCCTGAACCCTAGCCCGAATCCCCAATTTCCCCGTGTCGTGTCGGACACGACAGGGACGCAAGATTTCCCTGTTTCGAAGAGCCCGGTTCAGGTACTCGTATCTTGTACCCTGTATCTCCGTTTTCAATTCCGTAAATTGTGTTGTGAAGCCTGTATGACCCTCTCGGTGCCCGTACAAACCGTTCGGGGCATCGCGTCCTATGGTGATCGCACACCGCGATCCAAAAACAGAAAAAACCAGACCCTGTTTTACCCCGGAACTGAGTGCGCCCCGCCAAACAGGATGACTTGGTCGCGTACGGTCTTCACAGATACGTGTGCATCGTCGATACGGACGTGTGAGATTTTACGGAAGCTGATTTGGGTGTGCGTGCACACCGGAATCAACGCGTATCCGCGGACATCGCCCCGTATCTGGCTTTTTTGCAATTCGCCCTAACTTCTTGTACACTCGTCGGATCGAGACAAAACTTGCGCCATCGGACTCGTAGCGATACGCTGGTCCTGTGGGTCAAGTTTGGTTCGATTCTGAGAACGTTGACGAAATCGCGTGTCGTGGGCCCCACAGGTCCCGCTCGACGGGCGATTTTGTGTTCGGCTCATCGGAATCCAAATCTGGAAGTTCCGTTGGGTTCGTATCAGCGTTCCTAACCTGTTGACACTAAGTTTGGTGAATTTGGAGACCGTTGACCCTGACACATTTTTTGGTGCAAAGCGGGCCCACCGGCGTTCCCCGTTTTGACCCGAAACTGCCGTTTTTGCCCTTGTCTCTAAATTGGACCCAAGGACAGGCATTTTTAGCTATTTGACATCTTCTGAGCGTGATGGTAATGTCTATTTCATCTTTTGGACTCATCTCTGGAAATTTCCCCGAGAACCAATCAATCAGATCCAAACAACAGGCAAGTACCTGCACTTCAAGTTAAATCTTTATATTGTGATAATTAATTTTCCCTGCTTTACTAGTACCCTTGATGATTACACCTAGTGTTAGAAATGCTGGATTTTATGTCTTGAATATTGGAGTTCATGTCTTGTTTTTCATGTCGGGTGGGAGAATACTAGAAAGCATGTAGTTTACCCTTCCCCTTGTCATGTTTAATAGCTGTTGGTACGCGACTGTACCTCAGCCGGATCTCAATTTCCCCTGTTTAATAGCCGTTCATGATGGCCGGATTAGCCTTATAAATCCCTATATGCCAACTATGTATTCTAAAAACAAACACAAGTTCACACAGATAGTTTCTGGTCTTGTTATATTTCTTGCTGACTGTTGTAGTTTCATTTTCTGTTTCATTTATTTCTGTTTTCTCATGTTCCTGTTTACAGCATTAAACTCTGAGATAATGATGTTCTGTTATGCAGTTTCTCAACATGATATTCAACTTTAATTGTCATAAATATTTAGTTTAATCTTGTTGTGCACTGTGTACTTTGCTCCTTTCCTGACTGGATCTGTTGATTTAGGCGATGATGAGGACCTTGCCCCTACATATTATGGTCCCTATGAGGGTACAGATGATACCTATGAGGAGCCAGATCCCACCCAGGAGACCCCTGCTGCAGAGTAGCTAGCAGTAGCTATCGTTTATTTCTGTTTCTTATCTTATTAATCGGGTTTGTCCCCGATTTCATTCTGAATTTCTGTACTAAAATATTTGAATCTTTTGTCGTATTTATTTCAATTGCAATCTTAAGTTTCTGTTCTCATTATTATCTTGCCTATGTTAATTGTGAATGAGCTAGTATAGTAAATATGGATTTGACCTAGACAACGTACTACCGCCAACTCTGCGGCGTAGGCTGGACGTACCCACGCACTCGTGCCCGAATTTCCGGGTGCGCGTCGTGACACGTTTTTATGGTGGCCCATGCAGGTCCTATCCTTAAATAGGGTAATATCCTAGGACAGGGTATGGAATAAGATTGAGGATTTTAGGAAAAGCTCATTCACAATATAGGGTCCTTATTTCAATTCTTGATATCATTTCTGCTCAATTTTTCTATCGCCTTTGATTTCCAAGTATTCTATTCTGATCTTCCTATCCCTTAATCTTTCAGAATGGTCCAGACAAGGAACACAGTAGGAGGCACATCAGAACCAGCTGAGCAGAGTGTGCCCGAGACTCTTGTACTTCCGCCGCCTCCATCTGTTCCGGCAGTTACTCTGGATGGGGCACAGCTACTTGGAGTGTTCCAAGGATTGGTGGAATCCCAGAAAGAACAGACTGCACTTCTGCGGACCAGCCTCTCAGAAGCTCTTAAGTCCCAGGAGTCGTCACTCAAGAGGCCAGGGAGTGCTAAAGACTTCAAGAATCTTAGACTCCTGGAATTCTACGGAACTGAGGGCATTCTCTATGCCGATGAGTGGATAGAGAATGTCGAGAGACTCCTGAAGACTGCTCGGGTCCCTGATGACCTCAAAGTGGAGTCCGCAAGCCTGCAACTGTTCGACATTGCTCGAACCTGGTTCAGAGATGAACCCCAACTATCTGCTCCTGACATCACCTGGAAGGACTTCAAGAGACTATTCAAGGAGAAATTCTACCCCGAAGTGGCTCGGGAAGCTCTCGAAAGCCAATTCGAGAGACTGGAACAAGGTAACCTGTCTGTTGATGAATATACTGCTGAATTTAGCAGGTTAAGCCACTTTGCGGAGTACATGGTTCGTACCCTGGAGGACAGAGCCCGTAGATTCAAGAAGGGGCTGTCTCCGAATATTCGCCTTGCTGTCACCACCAGCCGAGCTCGCACCTATGAAGAAATCCTGAGCGTGGCACAAGGCGTTGAGAGAGATATGGGGCATAAACTGAAACGAGAGAGAGATACCGGAAATACGGGACCCAACAAACGCCCTTTTCAACAACAACAACAACAGCAGAGGGCCCCGCAGCAAACTCAGCGACCTCTCCCTCGAGCTCCAGCACCCCAACACCAGGCTCAAGGACAGAACCAACAAGCTGCTGCTTGTAACTTTTGCCAAAAACCAGGTCATACTTGGCAAGTCTGCAGAAAGAGGCTAGGTGCCTGCCTCTACTGCGGCTCAGCAGCACATCAAATGAGGGACTGTCCAGCTGCTCAAGGATGCATCGCTGCACCAAAGGCTCCAGCCCAGGCCAGGGCCCCGGCAGTGCAACAGAGGGGACCCCTGCTTCCAACACAGCAACAACGCTTTGCTCAGCACCAACAGCAGCAACAGAGGGGTGCACCGCAGCAAGGCCGTGCTTATGCAATAACTCTAGAAGAAGCTGAAGCCACAGCAGACGTGATCACAGGTTCTGTGGTTATAAATTCAATACCAGCTATTACTTTATTTGACTCTGGAGCTTCACATTCATTCATGTCAGTAGATTTCCTTATGAAGCATAGCTTAATCACTAAACCCCTTAGGAATTGTTATAAGATCATTACCGGTGGAGAAATTATCCCGGTTAGTGATGCCTGTAACAATTGTCCTATTACATTGTGTGGAAGAGAACTGTATGCTAGGCTACTCGTAATGCCAGTTCCCAGTTTTGACATTATACTGGGTATGGATTGGTTGAGTCAACATCATGCCACTATAGACTGTCACAGAGGTAGTGTAATCTTCAGGCCCCCTGACGAGCCAGAATTTGAATTTGCTAGAGGTTCTAGAGAAATGGATAATAACAAAATTTGTGGAGCCCTAGTAACAGAAGAATTGCCACTACCTATCATCTCTGAATACCTTGATGTCTTCCCTGAGGATCTTCCAGGCTTACCCCCAGACCGAGAAGTTGAATTCTCCATTGACTTAGTGCCAGGAGCAGCACCAGTTTCTCAAAATCCCTACCGAATCAACAAGAAGGAGATAATAGAACTAAATGAGCAAATCAAAGAACTAGAAGACAAATGCTTTATTAGGTCTAGTGTCTCACCCTGGGGAGCTCCAGTATTATTTGTGCCCAAGAAGGACGGAACATCCTGAATGTGTATTGACTATAGGGCTTTGAATGCCTTAACAATTAAGAATAAGTATCCCCTGCCCAGGATAGATGACCTATTTGATCAGTTGAGTGGACCTCGGGTATTTTCAAAGATTGATTTGAGGTCTGGATACCACCAAGTAAGGGTGAGAAAGGAAGACATCCCTAAAACTGCTTTCAATACCCGGAACGGACACTACGAATTCTTAGTAATGCCGTTCGGATTGACGAATGCTCCAGCAGTTTTTATGAACTTAATGAACAGAGTTTTCCAGCCATACCTAGACAAATTTGTAGTGGTCTTTATTGATGATATTTTGATCTACTCCAAGACCCCCGAAGAACATGAAGAACATTTGAGGTTAGCATTGGAGACTTTGAGGAAGAAAAAACTTTATGGAAAATTATCTAAATGTACTTTCTTCCTAGACAAAGTAGAATTCTTGGGACATATTGTGACTGGAGATGGAATAGCAGTAGATCTTAAGAAGATAGCTGCAGTAGAATCATGGCCCACTCCAGACTCGGTAGCAGAGATTAGAAGCTTCCTGGGACTAGCTGGTTACTATCGGAAGTTTGTGAAGGACTTTGCAAGAATTGCTGAACCCATAACAAAACTAACAAGGAAGGATGAAGAGTTCACCTGGACTGATGAATGTCATCATGCTTTTGAGGAATTGAAGAAAAGGCTGACTACTGCCCTATTCTGACCTTACCTTCTGGAACCGGAGGTTTCGCTATTTATAGTGATGCTTCTGGAAAAGGTCTAGGATGTGTATTGGAGCAGAACAAGAAAGTAATAGCATATGCCTCTAGACAGCTTCGACCCTATGAAAAGAACTATCCAACTCATGATTTAGAATTGGCAGCTGTTATTTTTGCTCTTAAGCTATGGAAGCATTATCTTTATGGAGAAAAGGTGGAAATATTTACAGACCATAAAAGTTTAAAATATATCTTCACCCAGAAAGAGCTAAACATGAGGCAAAGAAGGTGGCTGGAACTAATGAAAGACTTTGATATCACCCTTCAATATCATCCTGGGAAGGCAAATGTAGTTGCTGATGCTCTAAGCAGGTATCCTATGGCGATGTACTTGACTATGGACCGGCACTTGCTCGAGGACCTGGAAGGTTTAGGTATCGAGGTAATTATCCCAGGAAAAGAAGGCCAAATAATGAACTTGCAGATTCAGTCTACTTTAATAGACAAGATCAAGGAGACTCAGTTTCAAGACGAAGGCCTGCGAAGCCTTCGAGGTCAAGTGCAAGCTGGATTAGTGGAAGATTTCAGAATTCATGAAGATGGATCACTGAGGCATGGCGATAGACTATGTGTACCTCAAGAAGACATAAGGAAAGAAATTATGCAAGAGGTGCACCGATCGCAGTACTCTATACATCCAGGAGCCAACAAGATGTACAAGGACCTGAGGACGCATGTTTGGTGGCATGGCATGAAAAGAGAAGTAGCCAGGTTCGTATCTCGTTGTTTAGTGTGCCAACAAGTCAAGGCAGAAAGACAAAGACCTGGAGGATTGCTTCAACCACTACCCATTCCGGAGTGGAAGTGAGAACATATCACAATGGATTTTGTTTCCGGTCTTCCAAGGACACCTAGTAGAAAGGATATAATTTGGGTGATAGTAGATAGACTGACCAAGTCTGCACATTTTTTACCCTTCAAAGTAGGGCTATCTACAGAGAAGCTGGCAGATTTATATATCAGACATATTGTCAGGCTGCATGGAGTTCCAGTAAGTATTATCTTCGACCGAGATTCAAGATTCGACTCAACTCAAATTTAGCACAGCTTATCATCCCCAAACCGATGGACAATCGGAACGTACAATCCAGACACTTGAAGATATGCTCCGTACATGTGTTCTAGATTTTGGAGGATCCTGGGAAGACTATCTACATCTTGTGGAGTTCTCTTATAATAACAGTTACCAAGCAAGTATTGAGATGACTCCATTTGAAGCTCTGTATGGACGAAGATGTCGTACCCCGCTATCATGGGACGACGTTGGAGAAAGAGCCCTACTGGGACCAGAGATGGTGATCGATTCAGCTGAGAAGGTAAAGCAAATAAGGGATAGACTTCGAGTGGCTCAAGACAGGCAACGACATTGGGCAAATAGCCACCGAAGGCCCTTGGAATTTGAGGTAATTAAATTTATGAAATTCAAGTCAATTTAAATATTTTGATTATGGAACTAAGACTTGATTATGACTTTATTAAAGGTGGAAGAACTGGTATTCTTGAAGATTTCCCCGACACGTGGCACCATTAGGTTCGGAAGGAGTGGAAAACTTAGCCCAAGATTTATTGGACCTTTTGGCATTCAGGAGAAAATCGGAGAAGTGGCATACCGACTGGCATTGCCACCCTCTCTGGATGGAGTCCATAACGTCTTCCACGTGTCATAGCTGAGAAAGTACGTGTCAGACCCCAGCCATATTTTGGATCACTCAGAGCTCGAAGTAGGCCCGAGTCTGACTTACCAAGAGCAACCCGTGGAGATATTGGATCGATCGGAAAAAGTTCTACGGAACCAGGTCATTTCCCTGGTTCGCGTAGTTTGGAAGCACCATTCTCCCGGCGAATCCACCTGGGAGCGAGAAGACGAGATTATGGACCGATACCCCTATCTTTTTGAACCCTGAGGTATATTTTAATTTTCGGCCTTTCCTTTCGTGTCTTGTTATTCTTAAATTTTGAGGACAAAATTTTTGTAAGTTGGGTAGGTTGTAAACCCCCTGAATTTTTCAAATTATTAAATCTTGGATTTTTCCCTATTTTCTGAAATTTTCTGAGAATTTTCTGAAATTAAAATCAAAGCTCTTAATAATTAAATAATTTTTTAATTATTAATAAACAATATTAAAATATCATGGAAATAACATTTTTGGGTGTAAAATGAAAAACTAGACTTAGGATAATTTTTCTGGATTTTTCTGGGCCTCAGACCTATTTTTAAATGCCTAAAAACTAATTTTTAATTTAATTAATTAAATTAAAACTGTTATTATTATTATTATATTTATTATTATTTATTTTATTTTATTTTTATTTTTATTTTTCCTTGGGCCCGGCCCGGCCCAGTGGGCCGAGCCCAGCAGCCCAGCCGCTAACCCGGCCCAGCCCCAACCCGCTACCGGGTCGGGTCGGGTCAGACAGACCCGACCCGCGAGCCGCCCGACCCGGGCGACCGGTTCCCCCATCTTCCCCGTCCCCGTGCGTTTTCCGGCGGAGCTCCGGCCACGTGGCCTGGCCACTCCGCCTCTCCCGGCCCGGTCGCCACGACCCCCGTCTTCTCCGGCCAGCGTCGCCCTCTCCCTCCCCTATAAATTCCTCCGCCTCCCTCTCTTCCCCAACCCAAACTCCCTCGACCGGAACCCTAACGCCGGCCCCCCTCCTCTTCTTTCCTCCTCCGACCACCACCTAGCGCCGCCGTCGACCTCGTCCCCGGCTTCGCCCTCCTCCCTCTCCCCTCGCCGTAGCCAGCCGCCCTCGGCCCAGCTCTCCTCCTCCTCCCCAGAACCCCCTCGAGCCAGCCCTCGCCGTCGGCTCTACCTGAGCCGTCCCCGGCGCGCCGCCGACCACCAGCCGCATCCCCAGCGCCCGGCGAACCTTCCCCGGCCCCCTCCGGTGGGTCTCCGGCCGGCCTCCACCGTCTACGGCCATCGCCTGAACCCTAGCCCGAATCCCCAATTTCCCCGTGTCGTGTCGGACACGACACGGACGCAAGATTTTCCTGTTTCGAAGAGTCCGGTTCAGGTACTCGTATCTTGCACCCTGTATCTCCGTTTTCAATTCCGTAAATTGCGTTGTGAAGCCTGTATGACCCTCTCGGTGTCCGTACAAACCGTTTGGGACATCGCGTCCTATGGTGATCACACACCGCGATCCAAAAACAGGAAAAACTAGACCCTGTTTCACCCCGGAACTGAGTGCGCCCCGCCAAACGGGACGACTTGGTCGCGTGCGGTCTTCACAGATATGTGCGCATCGTCGATACGGACGTGTGAGATTTTGTGAAAGCTGATTTGGGTGTGCGTGCACACCGGAATCAACGCGTATCCGCGGACATCGTCCCGTATCCGGCTTTTCTATAATTCGCCCTAACTTCTTGTACACTCGTCGGATCGAGACGAAACTTGTGCCATCGGACTCGTAGCGATACGTTGGTCCTGTGGGTCAAGTTTGGTTCGATTCTGAGAACGTTGACGAAATCGCGTGTCGTGGGCCCCACGGGCCCCGCTCGACGGGCGATTTTGTGTTCGGCTCATCGAAATCCAAATCTGGAAGTTCCGTTGGGTTCGTATCAGCATTCCTGACCTATTGACACTAAGTTTGGTAAATTTGGAGACCGTTGACCCGGACACGTTTTTCGGTGCAAAGCGGGCCCACCGACGTACCCCGTTTTGACCCGAAACTGTCGTTTTTGCCCTTGTCTCCAAATTGGACCCAAGGACAGGCATTTCTAGCTATTTGACATCTTCTGAGCGTGATGGTAATGTCTATTTCAGCTTTTGGACTCATTTCTGGAAATTTCCCCGAGAACCAATCAATCAGATCCAAACAACAGGCAAGTACCTGCACTTCAAGTTAAATCTTTATATTGTGATAATTAATTTTCCCTGCTTTACTAGTACCCTTGATGATTACACCTAGTGTTAGAAATGCTGGATTTCATGTCTTGAATATTGGAGTTCATGTCTTATTTTTCATGTCGGGTGGGAGAATACTAGAAGGCATGTAGTTTACCCTTCCCATTGTCATGTTTAATAGCTGTTGGTACGCGACTGTACCTCAGCCGAATCTCGATTTCCCCTGTTTAATAGCCGTTTATGATGGCCGGATTAGCCTTATAAACCCCTACATGCCAACTATGTATTCTAAAAATAAACACAAGTTCACACAGATAGTTTCTGGTCTTGTTATATTTCTTGCTGACTGTTGTAGTTTCATTTCCTGTTTCATTTATTTCTGTTTTCTCATGTTCCTGTTTACAGCATTAAACTCTGAGATAATGATGTTCTGTTATGCAGTTTCTCAACATGATATTCAACTTTAATTGTCATAAATATTTAGTTTAATCTTGTTGTGCACTGTGTACTTTGCTCCTTTCCTGACTGGATCTGTTGATTTAGACGATGATGAGGACCTTGCCCCTACATATTATGGTCCCTATAAGGGTACAGATGATACCGATGAGGAGCCAGATCCCACCCAGGAGACCCCTGCTGCAGAGTAGCTAGCAGTCTTATTAATCGGGTTTGTCCCCGATTTCATTCTGAATTTCTGTACTAAAACATTTGAATCTGTTGTCGTATTTATTTCAGTTGTAATCTTAAGTTTCTGTTCTCATTATTATCTTGCCTATGTTAATTGTGAATGAGCTAGTATAGTAAATATGGATTTGACCTAGACAGCGTACTACCGCCGACTCTGCGGCGTAGGCTGGACGTACCCACGCACTCGTGCCCGAATTTCTGGGTGCGGGTCATGACAGGGTCTGATTCCACTGATTTTGTATGACCAGATTTTGGAGCAGAACCGCAGGATCTTCCGCACTTTCCTCCTCAAGATGGTGAACACTAGGAGCACCCGAGGACATGAGTGGGTTTATTCTTTATCACCCACTTGATCTTATACATTATACTTTTTAGGTATTTAACCACGGAGCACGTGTTTAGCTCATGTTTTGGAACTTGATATCCTGCCTGCAGACCTACATGTAAACCATATTCTAGACTATAGCTAGCGCTGATCATGTAATATTATAATCTTGCTAGTTCTCCATTTTGTGCAACTAGCTTCATGATAATCTATGTATATATAGTTTGGGATGCCTTACTGTTATATGTTTGGTGATCATACATCTTGTAACTTGCCTTCTTGAGATTGAGACAACTAGGATTCTTGACCCAAGATTGCCTAATGGATTGTAGAGTAAACCCTTACATGTCTTATACAGCCATGACCCTATCTCGGGTATAGAGTACTCTGGTATACGCAGCTGACTTTGTCTGCCCCCGCTCTCCAGTATTCTGGTTCTGGGACGTGACATCTTTTAACTTTCCCTATAGTCTGTTAACTACAACTCTAAATTTTATTTGTACAAGGCAAGGACAAATACGGTCAATAAAATATCACATAAACAAAGTCTTTGCAGTGGAAATAAGTAGAAAAGTTCATAAACACAAAATATATAAAAACGATTCACTTTATTAATAATTTATAACGGAATTACAACATATATATATTAGGCCAAATGAACAACTTAACTACAAACAATGAATATTATTACGATGAACGGCATTACATGGATTACAACTCATAAAACTAATATAGTCAATAATGTTTCATATATTATGCCATTTATAAACAAAGAAATAACATATTCTAGCCAAACAACAAGAAGTTGCCAAACGAGCTCCAAACGTCTCAAAATGTCCAAACGACTCCTTGTACATGTGGAGGAGGGAATTAATACATTAGAGAATGTACTGGTGAGTGGTCTCAAGACGAGTCTCCATCTATGCGGCATAATCTCTCAAAGGGCCTGCACACATCCCGGTAGTAGGATGGTATACTGGGGCCTCTTCACAGTTCAGCATGAGAAGTGCATTACTGCCCTACCTTCAAGCAAAACACCCGGATCAGGGGGTCATAGATCGAAACCGCCCTTGATCAACGAAAGAGCATCATCCTCTAGCATCCCTCACAGGAGAAGAAAAGAAAGCAAAGAGATAAAGTTCTCTCTCTCTCCTCTCCACCGTCTATTTTATAGGCCTCAAAGCCGCGTGAAGAGATCGAGGCAATGAACCAAGCAGTTATAAGGATAAACCTAACGCCTCAATTTGCGGGGTCTACTTTAATCTCCCTGGAAATGGAGGCCTCTCGGGCCCCACATCAGGAGATGGCATAGAATCCCAAAGGAGATCCACTAAAAGATCAATACAAATCCGTTAGTTAATAACGATTTGACAGCCTGGAAGTGCTCGCCCATGCGGTCCGACGCCCATGCGGCCCGACTTTTATGCTGTCCAACGTCCATGCGACCTTTCAGCTATGTGGTGGAAAGTGCTTCTTCCTCCATGCTTCGTATTCAAAGTATTCCAAACTTATCAGTTTGAAAACTTTGAAGGGGGTCTTGTA